>CADDIJ020002276.1:0-23035 GCA_902809745.2 Tetradesmus lagerheimii | reverse complement strand
ACAGCATCTCGAGAAGAGAGCTGTGGGGTGGGTGTCAGAACAGGTTGCCCCATCCTCTCTAAGGATCTTTTACGGAGTACATTCATTGTTGCTTGGTCCATCCAATGTCACCAATTTACTTCAAAAAAAAAAATACTCCAGACGAACACCGAAGCATCGGACCTGGTCCGATTGTCGCTGCGATCGTCGACGAGCCGCATGCCATGCGTGTCTTGTTTTTGCTTGGTGTTCACGGGGGTGGTCTGACATAATTCGAGGAGCATGCAAGCAAGAATAAACGACGGATATAAAATACTCCAGACGAACACTGAAGCATCGGACCTGGTCCGATTGTCGCTGCGATCGTCGACGAGCCGCATGCCATGCGTGTCTTGTTTTTGCTTGGTGTTCACGGGGGTGGTCTGAAATTATTCGAGGAGCATGCAAGCAAGTATAAAAACAAATAAATGACGGATAAAAAATACTCCAGACGAACACCGAAGCATCGGACCTGGTCCGGTCGTCGTGGCGATTGTAGACAAGCCGCATGCCATGCGTGTCTTGTTTTTGCTTGGTGTTCACGGGCGTGTTCTGAAATTATTCGAGGAGCATGCAAGCAAGTATAAATAACGGATAAAAAATACTCCAGCTATCTATATGGCCCTGTGACAGCATCTCGAGAAGAGAGCTGTGGGGTGGGTGTCAGAACAGGTTGCCCCATCCTCTCTAAGGATCTTTTACGGAGTACATTCATTGTTGCTTGGTCCATCCAATGTCACCAATTTACTTCAAAAAAAAAAATACTCCAGACGAACACCGAAGCATCGGACCTGGTCTGATTGTCGCTGCGATTGTAGACAAGCCGCATGCCATGCGTGTCTTGTTTTTGCTTGGTGTACACGGGGGTGGTCTGAAATTATTCGAGGAGCATGCAAGCAAGTATAAATGACGGATAAAAAATACTCCAGACGAACACCGAAGCATCGGACCCGGTCCGGTTGTCGCGGCGATTGTAGACAAGCCGCATGCCATGCGTGTCTTTTTTTTGCTTGGTGTTCACGGGGGTGGTCTGAAATTATTCGAGGAGCATGCAAGCAAGTATAAAAACAAATAAATGACGGATAAAAATACTCCAGACGAACACCGAAGCATCGGACCTGGTCCGGTTGTCGCGGCGATTGTAGACAAGCCGTATGCCATGCGTGTCTTGTTTTTGCTTGGTGTTCACGGGCGTGTTCTGAAATTATTCTAGGAGCATGCAAGCAAGTATAAATGACGGATAAAAAATACACCAGACGAACACCGAAGCATCGGACCTGGTCCGGTTGTCGCGGCGATTGTAGACAAGCCGCATGCCATGCGTGTCTTGTTTTTGCTTGTCGTTCACGGGGGTGGTCTGAAATTATTCGAGGAGCATGCAAGCAAGTATAAATGACGGATAAAAAATACTCGAGACGAACACCGAAGCATCGGACCTGGTCCGGTTGTCGCGGCGATTGTAGACAAGCCGCATGCCATGCGTGTCTTGTTTTTGCTTGGTATTCACGGGGGTGGTCTGAAATTATTCGAGGAGCATGCAAGCAAGTATAAATGACGGATAAAAAATACTCCAGACGAACACCGAAGCATCGGACCATGTCCGGTTGTCGCGGCGATTGTAGACGAGCCGCATGCCATGCGTGTCTTGTTTTTGCTTGGTGTTCACGGGGGTGGTCTGAAATTATTCTGGGAGCATGCAAGCAAGTATAAATGACGGATAACAAATAATCCAGCTATCTATATGGCCCTGTGACAGCATCTCGAGAAGAGAGCTGTGGGGTGGGTGTCAGAACAGGTTGCCCCATCCTCTCTAAGGATCTTTTACGGAGTACATTCGTTGTTGCTTGGTCCAGCCCAAGTCACCAATTTACTTCAAAAAAAAAAAATAATCCAGACAAACACCGAAGCATCGGACCTGGTCCGGTTGTCGCGGCGATTGTAGACAAGCCGCATGCCATGCGTGTCTTGTTTTTGCTTGGTGTTCACGTGGGTGGTCTGAAATTATTCGAGGAGCATGCAAGCAAGTATAAATGACGGATATAAAATACTCCAGACGAACACCGAAGCATCGGTCCTGGTCCGATTGTCGCTGCGATTGTAGACAAGCCGCATGCCATGCGTGTCTTGTTTTTGCTTGGTGTTCACGGGGGTGGTCTAAAATTATTCGAGGAGCATGCAAGCAAGTATAAATGACGGATAAAAAATACTCCAGACGAACACCGAAGCATCGGACCCGGTCTGGTTGTCGCGGCGATTGTAGACAAGACGCATGCCATGCGTGTCTTGTTTTTGCTTGGTGTTCACGTGGGTGGTCTGAAATTATTCGAGGAGCATGCAAGCAAGTATAAATGACGGATAAAAAATACTCCAGACGAACACCGAAGCATCGGACCTGGTCCGGTGGTCGCGGCGATTGTATTTTTTTTTTTTTGGAGAGTAGTGTTACATTGGCTTGACAACGCAAACCGAAACGCGACGATTGTAGACGAGCCGCATGCCATGCGTGTCTTGTTTTTTCTTGGTGTTCACGGGGGTGGTCTGAAATAATTCGAGGAGCATGCAAGCAAGTATAAAAATAAATAAATGACGGATAAAAAATCCTCCAGACGAACACCAAAGCATCGGACCTGGTCGGATTGTCGCTGCGATTGTAGACAAGCCGCATGCCATGCGTGTCTTGTTTTTGCTTGGTGTACACGGGGGTGGTCTGAAATTTTTCGAGGAGCATGCAAGCAAGTATAAAAACAAATAAATGACGGATAAAAAATACTCCAGACGAACACCGAAGCATCGGACCTGGTCCGATTGTCGCTGCGGTCGTCGACGAGCCGCATGCCATGCGTGTCTTGTTTTTGCTTGGTGTTCACGGGGGTGGTCTGAAATCATTCTAGGAGCATGCAAGCAAGTATAAATGACGGATAAAAAATACTCCAGACGAACACCGAAGCATCGGACCCGGTCCGGTTGTCGCGGCGATTGTAGACAAGCCGCATGCCATGCGTGTCTTGTTTTTGCTTGGTGTTCACGTGGGTGGTCTGAAATTATTCGAGGAGCATGCAAGCAAGTATAAAAACAAATATATGACGGATAAAAAAATACTCCAGACGAACACCGAAGCATCGGACCTGGTCCGATTGTCGCGGCGATCGTCGACGAGCCGCATGCCATGCGTGTCTTGTTTTTGCTTGGTGTTCACGAGGGTGGTCTGAAATTATTCTAGGAGCATGCAAGCAAGTATAAATGACGGATAAAAAATACTCCAGACGAACACCGAAGCATCGGACCCGGTCTGGTTGTCGCTGCTATTGTAGACAAGCCGCATGCCATGCTTGTCTTGTTTTTGCTTGGTGTTCACGGGGTTGGTCTGAAATTATTCGAGGAGCATGCAAGCAAGTATAAAAACAAATAAATGACGGATAAAAAAATACTCCAGACGAACACCGAAGCATCGGACCTGGTCCGGTTGTCGCGGCGATTGTAGACAAGCCGCATGCCATGCGTGTCTTGTTTTTGCTTGGTGTTCTCGGGGGTGTTCTGAAATTATTCTAGGAGCATGCAAGCAAGTATAAATCACGGATAAAAAATACTCCAGACGAACACCGAAGCATCGGACGGACCCGGTCTGGTTGTCGCGGCGATTGTAGACAAGCCGCATGCCATGCGTGTCTTGTTTTTGCTTGGTGTTCACGGGGGTGGTCTGAAATTATTCGAGGAGCATGCAAGCAAGTATAAATGACGGATAAAAAATACTCCAGACGAACACCAAAGCATCGGACCCGGTCCGGTTGTCGCTGCGATCGTCGACGAGCCGCATGCCATGCGTGTCTTGTTTTTGCTTGGTGTTCACGGGGGTGGTCTGAAATTATTCGAGGAGCATGCAAGCAAGTATAAATGACGGATAAATAATACTCCAGACGAACACCGAAGCATCGGACCCGGTCCGGTTGTCGCTGCGATTGTAGACAAGCCGCATGCCATGCGTGTCTTGTTTTTGCTTGGTGTTCACGGGGGTGGTCTGAAATTATTCGAGGAGCATGCAAGCAAGTATAAAAACAAATAAATGACGGATAAAAAAATACTCCAGACGAACAGAACACCGAAGCATCGGACCTGGTCCGGTTGTCGCGGCGATTGTAGACAAGCCGCATGCCATGCGTGTCTTGTTTTTGCTTGGTGTTCACGGGCGTGTTCTGAAATTATTCTAGGAGCATGCAAGCAAGTATAAATGACGGATTAAAAATACTCCAGCTATCTATATGGCCCTGTGACAGCATCTCGAGAAGAGAGCTGTGGGGTGGGTGTCAGAACAGGTTGCCCCATCCTCTCTAAGGATCTTTTACGGAGTACATTCATTGTTGCTTGGTCCATCCAATGTCACCAATTTACTTCAAAAAAAAAAATACTCCAGACGAACACCGAAGCATCGGACCTGGTCTGATTGTCGCTGCGATTGTAGACAAGCCGCATGCCATGCGTGTCTTGTTTTTGCTTGGTGTACACGGGGGTTGTCTGAAATTATTCGAGGAGCATGCAAGCAAGTATAAATGACGGATAAAAAATACTCCAGACGAACACCGAAGCATCGGACCCGGTACGGTTGTCGCGGCGATTGTAGACAAGCCGCATGCCATGCGTGTCTTATTTTTGCTTGGTGTTCACGGGGGTGGTCTGAAATTATTCGAGGAGCATGCAAGCAAGTATAAAAACAAATAAATGACGGATAAAAAAATACTCCAGACGAACACCGAAGCATCGGACCTGGTCCGGTTGTCGCGGCGATTGTAGACAAGCCGCATGCCATGCGTGTCTTGTTTTTGCTTGGTGTTCACGGGCGTGTTCTGAAATTATTCTAGGAGCATGCAAGCAAGTATAAATGACGGATAAAAAATACTCCAGACGAACACCGAAGCATCGGACCCGGTCCGGTTGTCGCGGCGATTGTAGACAAGCCGCATGCCATGCGTGTCTTGTTTTTGCTTGGTGTTCACGGGGGTGGTCTGAAATTATTCGAGGAGCATGCAAGCAAGTATAAATAACGGATAAAAAATACTCCAGACGAACACCGAAGCATCGGACCTGGTCCGGTTGTCGCGGCGATTGTAGACAAGCCGCATGCCATGCGTGTCTTGTTTTTGCTTGGTGTTCACGGGGGTGGTCTGAAATTATTCGAGGAGCATGCAAGCAAGTATAAAAACAAATAAATGACGGATAAAAAATACTACAGACGAACACAGAAGCATCGGACCTGGTCCGGTTGTCGCGGCGATTGTAGACAAGCCGCATGCCATGCGTGTCTTGTTTTTGCTTGGTGTTCACGGGGGTGGTCTGAAATTATTCGAGGAGCATGCAAGCAAGTATAAATGACGGATAAAAAAATACTCCAGCTATCTATATGGCCCTGTGACAGCATCTCGAGAAGAGAGCTGTGGGGTGGGTGTCAGAACAGGTTGCCCCATCCTCTCTAAGGATCTTTTACGGAGTACATTCGTTGTTGCTTGGTCCAGCCCAAGTCACCAATTTACTTCAAAAAAAAAATACTCCAGACAAACACCGAAGCATCGGACCTGGTCCGGTTGTCGCGGCGATTGTAGACAAGCCGCATGCCATGCGTGTCTTGTTTTTGCTTGGTGTTCACGTGGGTGGTCTGAAATTATTCGAGGAGCATGCAAGCAAGTATAAATGACGGATATAAAATACTCCAGACGAACACCGAAGCATCGGTCCTGGTCCGATTGTCGCTGCGATTGTAGACAAGCCGCATGCCATGCGTGTCTTGTTTTTGCTTGGTGTTCACGGGGGTGGTCTGAAATTATTCGAGGAGCATGCAAGCAAGTATAAATGACGGATAAAAAATACTCCAGACGAACACCGAAGCATCGGACCGGTCTGGTTGTCGCGGCGATTGTAGACAAGCCGCATGCCATGCGTGTCTTGTTTTTGCTTGGTGTTCACGGGGGTGGTCTGAAATTATTCGAGGAGCATGCAAGCAAGTATAAATGACGGATAAAAAATACTCCAGACGAACACCGAAGCATCGGACCTGGTCCGGTTGTCGCGGCGATTGTATTTTTTTTTTTTTGGAGAGTAGTGTTACATTGGCTTGACAACGCAAACCGAAACGCGACGATTGTAGACGAGCCGCATGCCATGCGTGTCTTGTTTTTTCTTGGTGTTCACGGGGGTGGTCTGAAATAATTCGAGGAGCATGCAAGCAAGTATAAATGACGGATATAAAATACTCCAGACGAACACCGAAGCATCGGACCCGGTCCGGTTGTCGCTGCGATTGTAGACAAGCCGCATGCCATGCGTGTCTTGTTTTTGCTTGGTGTTCACGGGGGTGGTCTGAAATTATTCGAGGAGCATGCAAGCAAGTATAAAAACAAATATATGACGGATAAAAAAATACTCCAGACGAACACCGAAGCATCGGACCTGGTCCGATTGTCGCGGCGATCGTCGACGAGCCGCATGCCATGCGTGTCTTGTTTTTGCTTGGTGTTCACGGGGGTGGTCTGAAATTATTCTAGGAGCATGCAAGCAAGTATAAATGACGGATAAAAAATACTCCAGACGAACACCGAAGCATCGGACCCGGTCTGGTTGTCGCTGCTATTGTAGACAAGCCGCATGCCATGCGTGTCTTGTTTTTGCTTGGTGTTCACGGGGTTGGTCTGAAATTATTCGAGGAGCATGCAAGCAAGTATAACAACAAATAAATGACGGATAAAAAATTACTCCAGACGAACACTAAAGCATCGGACCTGGTCCGGTTGTCGCGGCGATTGTAGACAAGCCGCATGCCATGCGTGTCTTGTTTTTGCTTGGTGTTCACGGGCGTGTTCTGAAATTATTCTAGGAGCATGCAAGCAAGTATAAATGACGGATAATAAATACTCCAGCTATCTATATGGCCCTGTGACAGCATCTCGAGAAGAGAGCTGTGGGGTGGGTGTCAGAACAGGTTGCCCCATCCTCTCTAAGGATCTTTTACGGAGTACATTCGTTGTTGCTTGGTCCAGCCCATGTCACCAATTTACTTCAAAAAAAAAAAATACTCCAGACGAACACCGAAGCATCGGACCTGGTCCGATTGTCGCTGCGATTGTAGACGAGCCGCATTCCATGCGTGTCTTGTTTTTGCTTGGTGTTCACGGGGGTGGTCTGAAATTATTCGAGGAGCATGCAAGCAAGTATAAATGACGGATATAAAATACTCCAGACTAACACCGAAGCATCGGTCCTGGTCCGATTGTCGCTGCGATTGTAGACAAGCCGCATGCCATGCGTGTCTTGTTTTTGCTTGGTGTACACGGGGGTGGTCTGAAATTATTCGAGGAGCATGCAAGCAAGTATAAATGACGGATAAAAAATACTCCAGACGAACACCGAAGCATCGGACCAGGTCTGGTTGTCGCGGCGATTGTAGACAAGCCGCATGCCATGCGTGTCTTGTTTTTGCTTGGTGTTCACGTGGGTGGTCTGAAATTATTCGAGGAGCATGCAAGCAAGTATAAATGACGGATAAAAAATACTCCAGACGAACACCGAAGCATCGGACCTGGTCCGGTTGTCGCGGCGATTGTATTTTTTTTTTTTTGGAGAGTAGTGTTACATTGGCTTGACAACGCAAACCGAAACGCGACGATTGTAGACGAGCCGCATGCCATGCGTGTCTTGTTTTTTCTTGGTGTTCACGGGGGTGGTCTGAAATAATTCGAGGAGCATGCAAGCAAATATAAACGACGGATATAAAATACTCCAGACGAACACCGAAGCATAGGACCTGGTCCGGTTGTCGCTGCGATTGTAGACGAGCCGCATGCCATGCGTGTCTTGTTTTTGCTTGGTGTTCACGGGGGTGGTCTGAAATTATTCGAGGAGCATGCAAGCAAGTATAAAAACAAATATATGACGGATAAAAAAATACTCCAGACGAACACCGAAGCATCGGACCTGGTCCGATTGTCGCGGCGATCGTCGACAAGCCGCATGCCATGCGTGTCTTGTTTTTGCTTGGTGTTCACGGGGGTGGTCTGAAATTATTCTAGGAGCATGCAAGCAAGTATAAATGACGTATAAAAAATACTCCAGACGAACACCGAAGCATCGGACCCGGTCTGGTTGTCGCTGCTATTGTAGACAAGCCGCATGCCATGCTTGTCTTGTTTTTGCTTGGTGTTCACGGGGTTGGTCTGAAATTATTCGATGAGCATGCAAGCAAGTATAAAAACAAATAAATGACGGATAAAAAAATACTCCAGACGAACACCGAAGCATCGGACCTGGTCCGGTTGTCGCGGCGATTGTAGACAAGCCGCATGCCATGCGTGTCTTGTTTTTGCTTGGTGTTCTCGGGGGTGTTCTGAAATTATTCTAGGAGCATGCAAGCAAGTATAAATCACGGATAAAAAATACTCCAGACGAACACCGAAGCATCGGACGGACCCGGTCTGGTTGTCGCGGCGATTGTAGACAAGCCGCATGCCATGCGTGTCTTGTTTTTGCTTGGTGTTCACGGGGGTGGTCTGAAATTATTCGAGGAGCATGCAAGCAAGTATAAATGACGGATAAAAAAATACTCCAGACGAACACCGAAGCATCGGACCCGGTCCGATTGTCGCTGCGATCGTCGACGAGCCGCATGCCATGCGTGTCTTGTTTTTGCTTGGTGTTCACGGGGGTGTTGTGAAATTATTCTAGGAGCATGCAAGCAAGTATAAATGACGGATAAAAAATACTCCAGACGAACACCGAAGCATCGGACCCGGTCCGGTTGTCGCTGCGATCGTCGACGAGCCGCATGCCATGCGTGTCTTGTTTTTGCTTGGTGTTCACGGGGGTGGTCTGAAATTATTCGAGGAGCATGCAAGCAAGTATAAAAACAAATAAATGACGGATAAAAAAATACTCCAGACGAACACCAAAGCATCGGACCTGGTCCGGTTGTCGCTGCGATTGTAGACAAGCCGCATGCCATGCGTGTCTTGTTTTTGCTTGGTGTTCACGGGGGTGGTCTGAAATTATTCGAGGAGCATGCAAGCAAGTATAAAAATAAATAAATGACGGATAAAAAATACTCCAGACGAACACCGAAGCATCGGACCTGGTCCGGTTGTCGCGGCGATTGTAGACAAGCCGCATGCCATGCGTGTCTTTTTTTTGCTTGGTGTTCACGGGCGTGTTCTGAAATTATTCTAGTAGCATGCAAGCAAGTATAAATGATGGATAAAAAATATTCCAGACGAACACCGAAGCATCGGACCTGGTCCGATTGTCGCTGCGATTGTAGACAAGCCGCATGCCATGCGTGTCTTGTTTTTGCTTGGTGTTCACGGGGGTGGTCTGAAATTTTTCTAGGAGCATGCAAGCAAGTATAAATGACGGATAAAAAATACTCCAGACGAACACCGAAGCATCGGACCCGGTCTGTTTGTCGCGGCGATTGTAGACTAGCCGCATGCCATGCGTGTCTTGTTTTTGCTTGGTGTTCACGGGGGTGGTCTGAAATTTTTCTAGGAGCATGCAAGCAAGTATAAAAACAAATAAATGACGGATAAAAAATACTCCAGACGAACACCGAAGCATCGGACCCGGTCTGGTTGTCGCGGCGATTGTAGACAAGCCGCATGCCATGCGTGTCTTGTTTTTGCTTGGTGTTCACGGGGGTGGTCTGAAATTATTCTAGGAGCATGCAAGCAAGTATAAATGACGGATATAAAATACTCCAGACGAACACCGAAGCATCGGACCCGGTCCGGTTGTCGCTGCGATTGTAGACAAGCCGCATGCCATGCGTGTCTTGTTTTTGCTTGGTGTTCACGGGGGTTGTCTGAAATTATTCGAGGAGCATGCAAGCAAGTATAAAAACAAATATATGACGGATAAAAAAATACTCCAGACGAACACCGAAGCATCGGACCTGGTCCGATTGTCGCGGCGATTGTGAACAAGCCGCATACCATGCGTGCTCTTGTTTTGCTTGGTGTTCACGGGGGTGGTACGGTATTCGAGGAGCGTAAAGCAAGTATAAAAACAAATAAATGACGGATAAAAAAATACTCCAGACGAACACCGAAGCATCGGACCTGGTCCGGTTGTCGCGGCGATTGTAGACAAGCCGCATGCCATGCGTGTCTTGTTTTTGCTTGGTGTTCACGGGGGTGGTCTGAAATTATTCTAGGAGCATGCAAGCAAGTATGAATGACGGATAAAAAATACTCCAGCTATCTATATGGCCCTGTGACAGCATCTCGAGAAGAGAGCTGTGGGGTGGGTGTCAGAACAGGTTGCCCCATCCTCTCTAAGGATCTTTTACGGAGTACATTCATTGTTGCTTGGTCCATCCAATGTCACCAATTTACTTCAAAAAAAAAAATACTCCAGACGAACACCGAAGCATCGGACCTGGTCCGATTGTCGCTGCGATCGTCGACGAGCCGCATGCCATGCGTGTCTTGTTTTTGCTTGGTGTTCACGGGGGTGGTCTGACATAATTCGAGGAGCATGCAAGCAAGAATAAACGACGGATATAAAATACTCCAGACGAACACTGAAGCATCGGACCTGGTCCGATTGTCGCTGCGATCGTCGACGAGCCGCATGCCATGCGTGTCTTGTTTTTGCTTGGTGTTCACGGGGGTGGTCTGAAATTATTCGAGGAGCATGCAAGCAAGTATAAAAACAAATAAATGACGGATAAAAAATACTCCAGACGAACACCGAAGCATCGGACCTGGTCCGGTCGTCGTGGCGATTGTAGACAAGCCGCATGCCATGCGTGTCTTGTTTTTGCTTGGTGTTCACGGGCGTGTTCTGAAATTATTCGAGGAGCATGCAAGCAAGTATAAATAACGGATAAAAAATACTCCAGCTATCTATATGGCCCTGTGACAGCATCTCGAGAAGAGAGCTGTGGGGTGGGTGTCAGAACAGGTTGCCCCATCCTCTCTAAGGATCTTTTACGGAGTACATTCATTGTTGCTTGGTCCATCCAATGTCACCAATTTACTTCAAAAAAAAAAATACTCCAGACGAACACCGAAGCATCGGACCTGGTCTGATTGTCGCTGCGATTGTAGACAAGCCGCATGCCATGCGTGTCTTGTTTTTGCTTGGTGTACACGGGGGTGGTCTGAAATTATTCGAGGAGCATGCAAGCAAGTATAAATGACGGATAAAAAATACTCCAGACGAACACCGAAGCATCGGACCCGGTCCGGTTGTCGCGGCGATTGTAGACAAGCCGCATGCCATGCGTGTCTTTTTTTTGCTTGGTGTTCACGGGGGTGGTCTGAAATTATTCGAGGAGCATGCAAGCAAGTATAAAAACAAATAAATGACGGATAAAAATACTCCAGACGAACACCGAAGCATCGGACCTGGTCCGGTTGTCGCGGCGATTGTAGACAAGCCGTATGCCATGCGTGTCTTGTTTTTGCTTGGTGTTCACGGGCGTGTTCTGAAATTATTCTAGGAGCATGCAAGCAAGTATAAATGACGGATAAAAAATACACCAGACGAACACCGAAGCATCGGACCTGGTCCGGTTGTCGCGGCGATTGTAGACAAGCCGCATGCCATGCGTGTCTTGTTTTTGCTTGTCGTTCACGGGGGTGGTCTGAAATTATTCGAGGAGCATGCAAGCAAGTATAAATGACGGATAAAAAATACTCGAGACGAACACCGAAGCATCGGACCTGGTCCGGTTGTCGCGGCGATTGTAGACAAGCCGCATGCCATGCGTGTCTTGTTTTTGCTTGGTATTCACGGGGGTGGTCTGAAATTATTCGAGGAGCATGCAAGCAAGTATAAATGACGGATAAAAAATACTCCAGACGAACACCGAAGCATCGGACCATGTCCGGTTGTCGCGGCGATTGTAGACGAGCCGCATGCCATGCGTGTCTTGTTTTTGCTTGGTGTTCACGGGGGTGGTCTGAAATTATTCTGGGAGCATGCAAGCAAGTATAAATGACGGATAACAAATAATCCAGCTATCTATATGGCCCTGTGACAGCATCTCGAGAAGAGAGCTGTGGGGTGGGTGTCAGAACAGGTTGCCCCATCCTCTCTAAGGATCTTTTACGGAGTACATTCGTTGTTGCTTGGTCCAGCCCAAGTCACCAATTTACTTCAAAAAAAAAAAATAATCCAGACAAACACCGAAGCATCGGACCTGGTCCGGTTGTCGCGGCGATTGTAGACAAGCCGCATGCCATGCGTGTCTTGTTTTTGCTTGGTGTTCACGTGGGTGGTCTGAAATTATTCGAGGAGCATGCAAGCAAGTATAAATGACGGATAAAAAATACTCCAGACGAACACCGAAGCATCGGACCTGGTCCGGTTGTCGCGGCGATTGTAGACAAGCCGCATGCCATGCGTGTCTTGTTTTTGCTTGGTGTTCACGGGGGTTGTCTGAAATTATTCGAGGAGCATGCAAGCAAGTATAAATAACGGATAAAAAATACTCCAGACGAACACCGAAGCATCGGACCCGGTCTGGTTGTCGCGGCGATTGTAGACAAGCCGCATGCCATGCGTGTCTTTTTTTTGCTTGGTGTTCACGTGGGTGGTCTGAAATTATTCGAGAAGCATGCAAGCAAGTATAAATGACGGATAAAAAATACTCCAGACGAACACCGAAGCATCGGACCTGGTCCGGTTGTCGCGGCGATTGTATTTTTTTTTTTTTGGAGAGTAGTGTTACATTGGCTTGACAACGCAAACCGAAACGCGACGATTGTAGACGAGCCGCATGCCATGCGTGTCTTGTTTTTTCTTGGTGTTCACGGGGGTGGTCTGAAATAATTCGAGGAGCATGCAAGCAAGTATAAAAATAAATAAATGACGGATAAAAAATACTCCAGACGAACACCAAAGCATCGGACCTGGTCCGATTGTCGCTGCGATTGTAGACAAGCCGCATGCCATGCGTGTCTTGTTTTTGCTTGGTGTACACGGGGGTGGTCTGAAATTTTTCTAGGAGCATGCAAGCAAGTATAAATGACGGATAAAAAATACTCCAGACGAACACCGAAGCATCGGACCCGGTCTGTTTGTCGCGGCGATTGTAGACAAGCCGAATGCCATGCGTGTCTTGTTTTTGCTTGGTGTTCACGGGGGTGGTCTGAAATTATTCGAGGAGCATGCAAGCAAGTATAAATGACGGATAAAAAATACTCCAGACGAACACCGAAGCATCGGACCTGGTCCGATTGTCGCTGCGATCGTCGACGAGCCGCATGCCATGCGTTTCTTGTTTTTGCTTGGTGTTCACGGGGGTGGTCTGAAATTATTCGAGGAGCATGCAAGCAAGTATAAAAACAAATAAATGACGGATAAAAAAATACTCCAGACGAACACCGAAGCATCGGACCTGGTCCGGTTGTCGCGGCGATCGTCGACGAGCCGCATGCCATGCGTGTCTTGTTTTTGCTTGGTGTTCACGGGGGTGGTCTGAAATTATTCTAGGAGCATGCAAGCAAGTATAAATGACGGATAAAAAATACTCCAGACGAACACCGAAGCATCGGACCCGGTCTGGTTGTCGCTGCGATTGTAGACAAGCCGCATGCCATGCGTGTCTTGTTTTTGCTTGGTGTTCACGGGGGTTGTCTGAAATTATTCGAGGAGCATGCAAGCAAGTATAAATGACGGATAAAAAATACTCCAGACGAACACCGAAGCATCGGACCTGGTCCGATTGTCGCTGCGATTGTAGACAAGCCGCATGCCATGCGTGTCATGTTTTTGCTTGGTGTTCTCGGGGGTGTTCTGAAATTATTCTAGGAGCATGCAAGCAAGTATAAATCACGGATAAAAAATACTCCAGACGAACACCGAAGCATCGGACCCGGTCTGGTTGTCGCGGCGATTGTAGACAAGCCGCATGCCATGCGTGTCTTGTTTTTGCTTGGTGTTCACGGGGGTGGTCTGAAATTATTCTAGGAGCATGCAAGCAAGTTAAAATGACGGATAAAAAATACTCCAGACGATCACCGAAGCATCGGACCCGGTCCGGTTGTCGCTGCGATCATCGACGAGCCGCATGCCATGCGTGTCTTGTTTTTGCTTGGTGTTCACGGGGGTGGTCTGAAATTATTCGAGGAGCATGCAAGCAAGTATAAATGACGGATAAAAAATACTCCAGACGAACACCGAAGCATCGGACCCGGTCCGGTTGTCGCGGCGATTGTAGACAAGCCGCATGCCATGCGTGTCTTGTTTTTGCTTGGTGTTCACGGGGGTGGTCTGAAATTATTCGAGGAGCATGCAAGCAAGTATAAAAACAAATAAATGACGGATAAAAAATACTCCAGACGAACACCGAAGCATCGGACCGGTCTGGTTGTCGCGGCGATTGTAGACAAGCCGCATGCCATGCGTGTCTTGTTTTTGCTTGGTGTTCACGGGGGTGGTCTGAAATTATTCTAGGAGCATGCAAGCAAGTATAAATGACGGATAAAAAATACTCCAGACGAACACCGAAGCATCGGACCCGGTCCGGTTGTCGCTGCGATCGTCGACGAGCCGCATGCCATGCGTGTCTTGTTTTTGCTTGGTGTTCACGGGGGTGGTCTGAAATTATTCGAGGAGCATGCAAGCAAGTATAAATGACGGATAAAAAATACTCCATGTTGAAATACGGGCAGAAATCGCACTGGCACTTGCAAACCTTGCAGCGACTTTGTTACCAGTTTGAGAGCTTTCACCAGCTATAAATACTCTTCAGAATAGCTTCCAGAAACTTCGACAATCTTCTACAACCTCAGATTGTGGGAGAATCCACATCCTTCGAGATGCTTCTAGAAGCTTCCAGATATAAGTACTGTATTATATTCCAAAGGTCCCAGGTTCAAATCCGGCCTCAAACAAAGCACAATATTTTTCATTCTACTCAGAAATACTGAACTCTGTGAGCATGTGCGATATAATGTGCGATGCAAGGCAGACTGAATAATAGCCATATCTCAACACTCCCACGCAGGCTGCCTTGTGAGCACATATGATGTTACGGGTCCAGTGGCAGTACACAATGTAGCTCCCACGTCTTCCAAACTCCAGATACACACAATTGTATGCAAACAAAGTTGTATGTATTGAATAAATGTTTTCTTGCAGCTAACACCTTCCAGCAGTATCCTACTTCACACCCATAGCCTCACGGCAGAAATTAAACTTCTCTCCTGCCAGGGGCTTTGTGAGCACATCAGCAATCATCAGGTTGGTGGGTGTGTAGGTAAACACCACCTCATTTCGCATCACGCGCTCACGAGCAAAATGGTGGATCACATCAATGTGCTTAGAGCGCAGAGATGAGATGGGGTTGCGCAGAATTTTGATTGCACTTTGGTTGTCGGCCAGGATGTTGATAGTCTTGGTGTTGATTCCCAAATCACACAGGAGCTTGCGCAGCCACAGACCCTCTTTGACAGCTGCTGCAGCTGCCATGTACTCGGCCTCAGTTGTGGATGCTGCCACAGTGGGCTGGCGTTTGCTTTGCCAGGAAATTGCACCACCATTTAGGCTAAACACATAGCCGGTGGTGGAGCGGCGTGTGTCGAGGTCTCCAGCGTAGTCGGAGTCGCAGTAGCCGAACAGCTCAAGGTCGCTGGGGCCGCTCCCACCAAAGGTGATGCCATAGTCTGCTGTTGCAGCCAGGTACCTCAGAACACCCTTAGCAGCCTGCCAATGGACAGTGGTTGGGTTGGCCATGTAGCGAGCCAGGGAACCAGTGACAAAGGAGATGTCAGGTCTGGTGCAAACTGACAAGTACATGAGGGAACCGAGCAGCTCACTGTAGGGGTACTTGGCCTTGTCGAGGGGCTCGCCTTCATCCTTGGTAAACTTGATGGAGGCGCTCATGGGAATTGGCCTGATCTTGCTGTCGTCCATGCCAAACTTGGAGATGAGATCATTGGTCATGCGTGGCTGGCTGATCTTGATGGTGCCGCTCCCACGGTCCCTTGTAATGGTCATGCCCAGATAAGAGGAAACCTCGCCCAGGTCGCGAGCATCAAAAGACTCTGACAGGCGCTGCTTGACACCCTTGATCAGAGCGCTGTCCTTGGACGCAATTAGTATGTCATCCACGTACACCAGCAGGTAGATGTCTGCTGTTTTTCCGTTGTAGATGTAGAGACCAGGGTCAGCCTCAGAGGCTCTGTAGCCGTACGACTCCAACTCCCTGTGGAGCCTGTTGTGCCAGGCACGCGGGGCCTGCTTTAGGCCGTACAGGGTCTTGTTGAGGCGGCAAGCCAGAGTGGGGTCACCCTGCACATAGCCCTCGGGCTGGCAGGTGTAGATGTTTTCTTCCAAGTCGCCATTGAGGAAGGCAGTCTTGATGTCCAGCA
Source organism: Tetradesmus lagerheimii (assembly GCA_902809745.2). Classification (NCBI taxonomy): domain Eukaryota; kingdom Viridiplantae; phylum Chlorophyta; class Chlorophyceae; order Sphaeropleales; family Scenedesmaceae; genus Tetradesmus; species Tetradesmus lagerheimii. The sequence goes on along the minus strand of CADDIJ020002276.1, from coordinate 6,662 downwards.
GGTGGAGGTCCATGTCGTCGGCTGCTGCCTTTGCCAGCAGTGCGCGCAGGGTTGAATACTTGCTGACAGGTGCGAATACCTCGTCATAATCAATGCCCTCTTGCTGCTTGAAGCCTTTGGCCACCAGACGGGCCTTGTAGCGCTCGATGTTGCCGTCTCCGTCTCTCTTGATTTTATAGACCCACTTGACAGGGATAGGCTTGACACCAGCAGGTGGTGTCTCTAGGGACCAGGTGTTGTTGCTCAGCAGGGAAGCCATCTCTTCATCCATTGCCTGCTGCCAAAGGTCTGCTGCCTTTGAGTTGAGGGCCTCGGTGTAGGATTTGGGCTCCTCCAGGTCCACTGCTGCTAACAGAGCAGTAGCTGAGTAGGGAGCAGCAGGGTGTTTGCCATCAGCCACATAGCGATAGGGGTTGAGCACTCCCTTATTTGCCCGGCTGCTGCGGCGCAGCCCAGAGTTGTCGGAGTTCCCAGTGGCAGGGGGCTGATTGTTGGCACCAGGCTGGTTGTTGTGGCCAGAGTTGTTGCCAGAATCAGGGCCAGGAGGGTTGTCATTTCCATCATCACTTTCACCATCAGAGTCAGACTCAGAATCAGAGTCATGCTCACCGAGAGGTGGAGGCTCATCGTCACTGTCAGTGTCAGCGCCGTTGTGTGTCTCCATCAGGTCCAGCTTGGTGCTGCTGACCTGGGCGCTGGTGGAGTTTTCATCAAAGGTCACGTCGCGGCTGTCCACCACTGAATTGTCCTCCAGCAGGATCCTGTAGCCCTTGCCATTGATTGAGTAGCCAACCATGTAGCCGGTCTGGCTCTTAAAATCCAGCTTGTTCCTTTTCTCCCTGGGAATGTGGACGAAGGCCTTGCAGCCAAAAACCCTCAGGTGTTCCAGGTTGGGCCGCTTGCCAGTGATGAACTCGTATGGAGTGAGCTCCTTACCAGATGTGGGAGACCTGTTGCGCAGGTAGTTTGCAGTCATAACAGCCTCGCCCCAGGCCTCGGGGGGCAGGTTGGTGTCTGCAAGCATAGATTTTGCTTTCTCAAGCAGGGTGCGATTGAGTCGCTCTGCCTTTCCATTTTGCTCAGGTGTGTAAGGCATGGTGGTTTGGTGTACGATGCCCAGGTTGTCAAAGAAGGATGTCAGGTCCCAGTTGACGTATTCGCCACCATTGTCGGTGCGCACATTAATCACATAGTAGCCAGTTGATTTTTCCAGCATGGTGATCACACTCTTGGTTGCTGCAGCCACGTCGCCCTTGGTCTTGAGCATGCAGACCGCGGAATAGCCAGTGTAGTCGTCGAGGAAGGTCGCCATATAGTTGCTGCCACCAAAGGAGCTGACCGGCATGGGGCCACACACATCCATGTGAATGAGCTCCAAGGGCTTGGATGTCTTGGTGTCTGACGGGTAGAAGGGCTGCCGGTGGTTTTTGCCCATGGCGCAGGACTCACACACCTCATTGGTTGCTGCCTTGATGTCGTTGGCAGTCAGGTCCAGCCCATTGACCATTGAAGGGAGCTTTGCCATATTGTTGTAGCCCAGGTGTCCCAAACGGCGATGCCACAGCTGGGCAGAGGTGCCCTTTGTTGGAGAGGGCAGGCCAGCAGCAGTGGGACCAGCAGAGTGCACACCAACACTGCTGGTGCTGCTGCCATCAGTGTCCTTGAAGCTGGCACCAAAGACAGAACACCTGCCGCTGCCACTGCAGCGCGATGGGGCATACATGGAGATGCCGCCCAGGAACTCATCGTGGAGCTTATGGCTGGGCTTTTGCACACTGGCACGCATGATGAGCGGCTGCGGGCTCACCGAGTAATTGCTGTTGAACCGCTTGTATATGTGGCGGGTCGAGGGCGTGTTGACGCAGGCGTAGAGGTTGGGCAGCACGTAGTTGTCGTTGATGTTTGCCACAGCAGACGCAATGATATTGTTACCTTTGATGATGTCGCAGCTGCTGCTCTTGAAGAGGAAGGAAGCGCCAGCCTTGCTGGCCTGCTTGACTGACAGGAAGTTGACCTTTGCTGTGGGCTCCCAGAGCACGTCGCGCAGGACGACCACAGGCTTGTTGGTGGCCTCGTCCAGCAACACGACGTCTCCAATGCCGTAGGCCTTGGATGAGCTGCCATTGCCGTAGTGCACCATGATCTCCTCGGGCAAGCAGCGCATGTTGAACAGCAGGTTCTGGTTGTTGGTGATGTGGCGCCCAGCACCAGAATCGATGATCCAGTCGTCCTTGCTGTCGGTGGGCAGGTCCGGGTAGGCGACGTTGACAGTGATGGTTGCTGCCATGGCCGCCACGCGCTGGGGCCGCTGGTTGCCTGCCGGGCGCTGCTGCTGTTGGGCATTGCCACCATTGTTGTTGTTGTTGTTGTTGTTGTTGTTGTTGTTGTTGTTGTTGTTGTTGTTGTTGTTGTTGTTGTAGCGGTTGGGGCCACTGTTGTTGAAGCGGCGGGCGAGGTCTGCCTGGCGCTTGCGGCACTCTGCCTTGATGTGGCCGGGCTTGTTACAGTAGTAGCAGTAGGGGCCACGGGACTTGAAGGCGTTGTCGGGGCCAGGGCGGTAGCCGGTGTTGCCAAAGGGCATGTTGCTGTTGCTGCTATTGTTGAAGAGCCTGCTGCTGTAGCTGCTGAAGGCCTGGGCCCGGAAGGTCTGGCCGCTTCCACGCTGGTGCTTTTGTTCCACAACCAGGGCCTTGGCCAGCAGCTCGTCGAGGGTTGGCGCAGCGGGGTTGTTCTCCAACACAGTGACCAGCATGCTGTATTCTGGGGGCAGGCCGGACATGACGTTGGGGACGATGTCTGACTCCTCCAAGTCGCTGCCAGCAGCCACCAGCCGGTTGAGCAGGGAGCGAGCTCGCCCAATGTAGCAGCTGACAGACTCGCCGGGCTCCATCTTGAGCTTGCTGAGGTCCCGCTGCAAGCTGAGCAGGCATGCGGTGCTGCGCTGCTGGAATACGGCTTCCAGAGCATTCCACGCGGCATTAGCGTTGTCCACGTCGCGAATGGTCGACAGGAAGTGGTCCTCGACGTGGGAACGGATGTAGGCGAGGGCCTTGCTGCTCTGGGGGTGCTCAGGGTCCTGAATGGCCTCGAAGCAGTCCTTGATGGTCAGGAAATCCCTCATGCGCACTGTCCAAGTGAAGTAGTTGTTGTCAGAGAGCTTTGGGACGCCATACTTGCTCGCAGTCATGTTGCCGAGTCAACACCGCGAACAACAGTAGCTCTGTGAAGCAGCAACTTGCTACGCTGCGATTGTGTCCGCCAAGCCTGGAGACAGGTCGGCAAATCCCGAACGAAAGTCGAGCAAAAACTCCTGTGCGCAGTGGAAGCGTGGCTATGGGCTCATAACCTGTTAAAATACGGGCAGAAATCGCACTGGCACTTGCAAACCTTGCAGCGACTTTGTTACCAGTTTGAGAGCTTTCACCAGCTATAAATACTCTTCAGAATAGCTTCCAGAAACTTCGACAATCTTCTACAACCTCAGATTGTGGGAGAATCCACATCCTTCGAGATGCTTCTAGAAGCTTCCAGATATAAGTACTGTATTATATTCCAAAGGTCCCAGGTTCAAATCCGGCCTCAAACAAAGCACAATATTTTTCATTCTACTCAGAAATACTGAACTCTGTGAGCATGTGCGATATAATGTGCGATGCAAGGCAGACTGAATAATAGCTATATCTCAACATGAAATTATTCGAGGAGCATGCAAGCAAGTATAAATGACGGATAAAAAATACTCCAGACGAACACCGAAGCATCGGACCCGGTCCGGTTGTCGCGGCGATTGTAGACAAGCCGCATGCCATGCGTGTCTTATTTTTTCTTGGTGTTCACGGGGGTTGTCTGAAATTATTCGAGGAGCATGCAAGCAAGTATAAAAACAAATAAATGACGGATAAAAAAATACTCCAGACGAACACCGAAGCATCGGACCTGGTCCGGTTGTCGCGGCGATCGTCGACGAGCCGCATGCCATGCGTGTCTTGTTTTTGCTTGGTGTTCACGAGGGTGGTCTGAAATTATTCGAGGAGCATGCAAGCAAGTATAAATGACGGATACAAAATACTCCTGACGAACACCGAAGCATCGGACCCGGTCCGGTTGTCGCGGCGATTGTAGACAAGCCGCATGCCATGCGTGTCTTATTTTTGCTTGGTGTTCACGGGGGTGGTCTGAAATTATTCGAGGAGCATGCAAGCAAGTATAAAAACAAATAAATGACGGATAAAAAAATACTCCAGACGAACACCGAAGCATCGGACCTGGTCCGGTTGTCGCGGCGATTGTAGACAAGCCGCATGCCATGCGTGTCTTGTTTTTTCTTGGTGTTCACGGGGGTGGTCTGAAATTATTCTAGGAGCACGGGGGTGGTCTGAAATTATTCTAGGAGCATGCAAGCAAGTATAAAAACAAATAAATGACGGATAAAAAAATACTCCAGACGAACACCGAAGCATCGGACCTGGTCCGGTTGTCGCGGCGATCGTCGACGAGCCGCATGCCATGCGTGTCTTGTTTTTTCTTGGTGTTCACGAGGGTGGTCTGAAATTATTCGAGGAGCATGCAAGCAAGTATAAAAACAAATAAATGACGGATAAAAAATACTCCAGACGAACACCGAAGCATCGGACCTGGTCCGATTGTCGCTGCGATCGACAACGAGCCACATGCCATGCGTGTCTTGTTTTTGCTTGGTCTTCACGGGGGTGGTCTGAAATTATTCGAGGAGCATGCAAGCAAGTATAAATGACGGATAAAAAATACTCCAGACGAACACCGAAGCATCGGACCCGGTCCGGTTGTCGCGGCGATTGTAGACAAGCCGCATGCCATGCGTGTGTTATTTTTTCTTGGTGTTCACGGGGGTGGTCTGAAATTATTCGAGGAGCATGCAAGCAAGTATAAATGACGGATAAAAAATACTCCAGACGAACACCGAAGCATCGGACCTGGTCCGATTGTCGCTGCGATCGTCGACGAGCCGCATGCCATGCGTGTCTTGTTTTTGCTTGGTGTTCACGGGGGTGGTCTGAAATTATTCGAGGAGCATGCAAGCAAGTATAAATGACGGATAAATAATACTCCAGACGAACACCGAAGCATCGGACCCGGTCCGGTTGTCGCTGCGATTGTAGACAAGCCGCATGCCATGCGTGTCTTGTTTTTGCTTGGTGTTCACGGGGGTGGTCTGAAATTATTCGAGGAGCATGCAAGCAAGTATAAATGACGGATAAAAAATACTCCAGACGAACACCGAAGCATCGGACCATGTCCGGTTGTCGCGGCGATTGTAGACGAGCCGCATGCCATGCGTGTCTTGTTTTTGCTTGGTGTTCACGTGGGTGGTCTGAAATTTTTCGAGGAGCATGCAAGCAAGTATAAATGACGGATAAAAAATACTCCAGACGAACACCGAAGCATCGGACCCGGTCCGGTTGTCGCGGCGATTGTAGACGAGCCGCATGCCATGCGTGTCTTGTTTTTGCTTGGTGTTCACGGGGGTGGTCTGAAATTATTCTAGGAGCATGCAAGCAAGTATAAATGACGGATAAAAATACTCCAGACGAAGACCGAAGCATCGGACCCGGTCCGGTTGTCGCGGCGATTGTAGACAAGCCGCATGCCATGCGTGTCTTGTTTTTGCTTGGTGTTCACGAGGGTGTTCTGAAATTATTCGAGGAGCATGCAAGCAAGTATAAATGACGGATAAAAAATACTCCAGACGAACACCGAAGCATCGGACCTGGTCCGATTGTCGCTGCGATTGTAGACAAGCCGCATGCCATGCGTGTCATGTTTTTGCTTGGTGTTCTCGGGGGTGTTCTGAAATTATTCTAGGAGCATGCAAGCAAGTATAAATCACGGATAAAAAATACTCCAGACGAACACCGAAGCATCGGACGGACCCGGTCTGGTTGTCGCGGCGATTGTAGACAAGCCGCATGCCATGCGTGTCTTGTTTTTGCTTGGTGTTCACGGGGGTGGTCTGAAATTATTCGAGGAGCATGCAAGCAAGTATAAATGACGGATAAAAAAATACTCCAGACGAACACCGAAGCATCGGACCCGGTCCGGTTGTCGCTGCGATCGTCGACGAGCCGCATGCCATGCGTGTCTTGTTTTTGCTTGGTGTTCACGGGGGTGGTCTGAAATTATTCGAGGAGCATGCAAGCAAGTATAAATGACGGATAAAAAATACTCCAGACGAACACCGAAGCATTGGACCCGGTCCGGTTGTCGCGGCGATTGTAGACTAGCCGCATGCCATGCGTGTCTTGTTTTTGCTTGGTGTTCACGGGGGTGTTCTGAAATTATTCTAGGAGCATGCAAGCAAGTATAAATGACGGATAAAAAATACTCCAGACGAACACCGAAGCATCGGACCTGGTCCGGTTGTCGCGGAGATTGTAGACAAGCCGCATGCCATGCGTGTCTTGTTTTTGCTTGGTGTTCACGGGGGTGTTCTGAAATTTTTCTAGGAGCATGCAAGCAAGTATAAATGACGGATAAAAAATACTCCAGACGAACACCGAAGCATCGGACCTGGTCCGGTTGTCGCGGCGATTGTAGACAAGCCGCATGCCATGCGTGTCATGTTTTTGCTTGGTGTTCACGGGGGTGGTCTGAAATTATTATAGGAGCATGCAAGCAAGTATAAA